>JAOCZM010000114.1:0-44052 GCA_026122235.1 Vinca minor
TTACGTAATAAGGTTGATTGGGCACAAAGAAAGCCACCTAGGTAGGTATTCATCCCAGTTCAAGCCGGAACCCAACAAGACTGCTTCGACGTATTCAAATGCAGATTCCTCGTCCCTGCAAAGAAGTCTGCATACAGATTCCCAGGTCACTGGAAGATCTCTGCTCTTCAAACTCAATTTGTCGCGGCTGAATCTCTAGTTCAGCTAAGAAATTCAAATAACCACATTTCAGCATAAGACCTATTGTGAAAATGAAATAAATGAATCAAGTCATCAAGATCCAAGTAAATAAGCCAACCTGGTCTAGATATCGTCCTTGCAGGACTGATATCGTCTTCAGCAAATAATGGATCAAGAACAGATACTGGACTAGGCCGCCCTATTTTATCTACGGGATCCTCAGAATCTTCAACTTTCTTGGTGACCGAGGCGTGTGATGGTGATGTTGGTGGCGAAGATGCTATTTGACTCTCTTCAAATGATTCCTGAAACGGACAAAGTGGAACCCATGACTATAAGATGGAAACAAGAAAACTTGTGAAACAAGACAGAAATAACGTCCTTGTCACTCTACTTCAATGTAGCGATTACGTATTCTACAGCTTCCCAGTTTAAAGACAATTTTCAGAAACCATAATAAGTAACAAAAGTTTTACCATTTTCAGCAATTGCGTCGACCTATCTTCATCACATTCTTTAGCAGCATCTCCGATTATGGTCTCTTCTATAACAGTTAAGGTACTTGATTCAGAAGAAGCAAGCTGGATGTCATCGGCTTCCTGGTTTAAAGCACTGGTCGTCTCTTCAATCCCTACGAGACCGGCACAGAAAGCTACTGTTATATAAAATCTACAATCGCAAGAATGAACACTGTAAATTGCAGGCAGCCAATCTCAAAACGTACGGGGTAAAAAGTACCTTCACAGGTTACTGCATTACTCGTTAAAGATGGCATTTCTTCAACTAAACTTGATTGACTATGATCATGTGGAACACTTGCATTTTCATCTGGAGATTCTATCTTTTCTTCACTATTTTCACAAGGAAGAACCGGTAGATCCTCGGAGCTTGGCTTTGACGGACTTGCATGGCTATCCACATTTTCTTCAACAAGCTTATTAGTACTTTCATTAACAGACTGAACAGTCACCCTAGGAGATAATTTCACCGGGGTACTCGCCAAAATCTCCTCTCTGTCCTTGCGAGGGCTCAAGATGGGAGAATAGTTGTACTCGGAAAAAGAAAGAATTCTCCCGAGGGATCTTGGTAACTTCTGACTTGTTAACTCAGCATCATCGTTCCCAGTGCTAAGCATCTCCAGGAGATGTTTCCTTGCCTCGAGGTAGATGTTAGATACCCTGGGCTTCAAATGGTCATTAACCGTAGTTGCTTCACTAGGAAGAATAGGAAGCGGGTTGCCAATTGTTTCTCCCCTCTTAAAACTCATACAAGGCTTGGCAAACCTTTCCATATAGAAATGATTTCTGTTTGGGGAACACCACCCAACATTTTCTCCAGTAACCCCTTTATTGAAGTCATGCCTTTTCTGATTCTCAGGACGAGATTTATGGGTGATACCATCAGAAGAAATGTCCGGCCTGTCCTTTCGGATAGCATGCTTTAACTTTCTTTTAATTTCAGTGAAAGAGAACTGACTTTTTTCACCATGGATCTTATTGCCTGTGGGATAATGAGACGGAATTGAAGATCCAACATTGATCTCAGAATCAGGTTGCCGCAAATTTGCTGGTCCAGGTTTCAAAATAACAATTTTACTAGAGGATTGAGACCTATCACTTGCCGTCACGGGAAAATGTTCCTGAGATTTGCTCCTCCTCCTGAAAAACCCGCGTGGTTTTTGGTTGATGAGATCATCCGTTTTGGAATGAGTTGCCTTCTGCTCTAAGAAAGTAGGTCTCTGCAATGGATTCGTTTCTTTCTCTCTCTCAAACTGACCCTCTTCCAAACGTTTAATCTGCTTTACCAATAGCGAGTTAGGATCTTGTAGGAATTTTAACAGCAAGTCCTTATTTGAACTCACTCTATGTAAAGCATCCATGAATTCTTCGGAATGCTCGACTTGAGCGTCTTCTCTAGAATGCTTGCTTTTATATAATCTCTGATCTACAAGCACCTTAATCGCTGCGATTAACTTTTCCTTCTCAGCTCCGCTGATCTGATCCAACTGCGTATCAGGAGAACTATCATTCTGCAAATGCTCAACATGGCTAGAAGTTTTCTGACGAGTCTGACCGAGCTCTTGGACTATAATTTCAAGATCACTATCATCTAATGTCATTTGAGTCCGAAGCTGATCACAAGACTTGTCAGGCTTCAAATCTTTTGCGGCACCCAAATCAATGAGGTGGCTGGTTTTGCTTCTTCGATGGAGTTTTCTATTGTGGCTTCCAAACTCTGCATCAGATTTTTTTTGTCCAACTTCAGAATCATTTATGTGCTTCTTTTGACCTTCATCATTGAACATCTCTTCTTCCATGAGTTTCTTTACACTTGATTTAACCGTGTCGGGTAACGAAATTTTACTTTTTTCACCATCCTGTAATCATCGTTGGTTTTGAAATGAGGTCAGTGATGCCAAATTTGAAATGTACATTCCCAATAGTCTTAACAAAGAACTAAAAAACAACAAAAAGAAGCTAGAACTTACTTCAGAATCTTGATGCTTTACATTTGAATCTGGTAGTATTAGCCTGGCACGTGCGAGTTCATTACCTATAGATATTTAGGGTCAGAAGAATTCTATAATCTCTTCCTCCGAAAATAAATTGCTGAATGTGGAAGCTTGATTCATAATAGTATATTCATCCTGAATAGAAGTTAAAGATTGTGCATCTAATACTGCTTCTAGATAGGCTACTTACCAGCGCCCTGCCGATTCCCCCTTCGTCTATCTCCAAGCAGCTTTCTATTGGAACGACCATGGCGAAAATCAAATATATTGATCAATCCCGATATACAGCCTGCTTGATCCTTCTCATTCCGAGGAGGCCGTTTTTGCGATTTCTTTGCCATAATGGGTGGCAGTCCTTTACTTTTGACGTTAATTTGCTGCTTTCATAGAATTTTCTTGTTCAATCACAGAAGCCTGATGATAACAAAAGTAAACAGTAAGATTAAGGATACAAAACATTACAATGGACAAAACAAACTTCTCAAACAACGTGGCATGGAATTCCCGTCATCTCCCTACAGTCTTGAAGAAAATTATTCCTACATTAACCTCAAAGGTTCAAATTTGGACAATAAACCAACATCTCATTACAATGTCGTCAAATTACAACAACGCCTTAATCCCATGTAATTGGGATCAGCTACATCAATCAACGAAAGAATTCCGTGTGATAGTTAACATGAATACATTCTCTCAATTTCTTTCTATCCAACACCACACTCTCATTCAAGTCTAACAAATTCATACCACTCTTTGACTTCGGCCCAAACCTTCATCGACCTCCTTCTACCTCTTACAATGTTGTCAAATTACAATAATGACACAAAATCAGAATAGGAAAAAAAGAGGGAAAAAAGGACATGCATAATCATGGAATCTTCAGTAGTTGTAAATGTATCAAATCTAACCCAAAAAAAAAAGCATAAATGAGATAGCAGAAGATAAGATTACCTGAACAACAAAGGCTCTTACAAAATTTCCAGGATTAACAAAAACAAGCAGGCAGCTAAAGTTTTTTATTGTATGGAAACTAAGAAGATTTTCCAAATTCAAATCCAAACCTTTCCAAATTGGTAAAGCAGAAGAAACAAAGAAAGGGTTTTGTTTCTTCAGCTTCTCTTCAGGTATGATAAAAGCTTTCAGATACAATCTCAGAAAATCTGCTGCTTTTTTCCTCCCCTGATAATTCAATTAATTACTCTTCAAGATCATTCTGATGACCCCTTTAATTCATCACCAAAGTTCCTTCCCCAAAATGCCTGCCCCCAAGATCAAACCTTTCCCATTTGATGAATATGGGAAAGCAAATTAAACACCAAATTGCAAAAGATCTTCTCAAAAAAAAAAAAAAAAAAAAAGACAAGAAGCCCTTTTGCTCAGAAAGTATCAAAATATTCCCAATTATAAAAATATCAAAATTCAATCTTGACAAGAATTTCACCCATTCCACCAAAACCCCTAGTGAGAAACAAAATCAAAATGGAATACAAAGATTGTTGCTTTTTTTTGGTCACTGGTTGAGTTTTTTTCTTCTGGGGTATTCTTTTTCTTTTTTATTATCTATCTACACCGCCCAAAAAGAAAGAAAACAAGCCCAGGATGGCAAAAAGAAACCCATAGAGGAAATAAAATAGAAGAAAAATGGGGTGTGGGGGCAGCCATTAAGGAAGTGGGAAGAGAGAGAGAGAGAGAGAGAGAGAGAGAGGGAGGGACGAGGGAGAGGAAAAAAAGGACAGGTTGGAAAGTGAAAGTGAGGGAAATCTTCAACAATTCTTCTGCTGTTATGGCATTGTTGCACAAGAAAGGAAAATGTCTCTCTTGGATTTGCAAATGTGGGACCAAAATTGAGAGCTAAGATGGGAGCTTTTTTTTAGTCTCACCAGAGGAGGAGATTTATTGCCCCACTAAACGGAGATATTAGAATCGAATACGGGACATCTCGATCCATGTTCGAGTAACCTTACCACTTGGATTACCCGATTCCTACGCTAAGATGGGAGCTTTACAATGAAGAAAAGTCTTATTGATGAGTTGTTTTTTTTTTCTTCCATTTTCTTATATGCTTTTTCTATAAGCACCATGTTATAGATTTGAGCGGTATATTTTGACAATTCATATTATAATTATTTTAAAGTAAAAATTCTTGAAAAGTGATCCGACATAGTTCAAGAATTGTAACTATAATTTGGACTATCGAATATATTAATTTGATAGTATTAGCCTATAAACACGTATTTATAAAAACTTTCTAAGTATCCTAATCGGATTTTATTTTCTTCTTGTGCTTTTTTTTCTTTTTTTTATTGTCTAAAGATTTTGTTAAAAGAGCCGGCATCGTCTAGCATGTGTGCAACGAGTATTTTTAAAATTTATATGTCTCAAATAATTCTTTCTGTTTTGAGAGACTGTTCGAGATTTGAAGTTAAACACAAGGCCAGTGATACTGCCAAAGTATAAATTATCCTGTAAAAGCAATTTATACTTGTGTGACAAAATTGTCCTTCTACCTTATCAAATCAAATCCTCCAGTATATTCCCAATTTTCTTTTCACTCTCTCCGCAATCTCCCCAATTTCTACAAGATGTTTTTTATAGAGAAAGGGGAGAGATGGAGGAACTCACTGGAACTCGGGTGATAGAGGAGAGGGAGGAGAGAAATTAGGAGGAGAGAGAAGATATGAAAGATAATAAAAGATTTGATTTGAGAAGTTAGAAGGGTAATTTGGTCAAACATGCATAAATTGCTCTTGTATCATAATTTATGCTCTGGTAGCATAAGTGTCCTAAACATAAATATACTTTTCAAATGATATTAAAGTCAAATAGTTGAATTAATACTCAAATATTCGAGATATCCAGACCTAAATATTAGATATTAACTAACTTATATGTATATTTAAATTTTATAGCAATTCACTTTTAAAATGATTTTTAAGGTTTTGAGTTAAAATCAAGTCTATATTTAACAAAATTCTCATTCAACTAACTATCATGATTCTTGGCATCACCACCCCATACCTGGCTTTCAACCCTTTTTCTCCTCTCTCTCTCTGAAAATTTCTCTCTCTAATGTGATTTTTCTGTTTTTTTTTTGGGGGGGTAAGCATAGTCAGACAAAAACGTTACGATCATCGGATGCATACGCAAAGGAAGAGAAAGAAAAACCAGGCTGTAGAGTTAAAAGGAAAAGGTTACACGTTTTGGTGTTGTGTAGTGATGGTTGGTATGGGGTGAAATCGCATGTACCCGTTTATTTATTCATTCACTGCTGTTTAACTAATAATAATTCGTCATTCGATCATTTTTTTAATTATATATAAACACGATCAATCGTGATTAGTTTAAGTATAAAAATAGGTATACTGGATGATTATCCGCCGTTGGTATGACATACCAAGGTTATATATATGTGGAAACTAAATTGAAAGTCAGGGTTAATCCATTAATTTGGGCATAAAATCGATCTGCATTTTCGCAGTATGCCCTCAATTTCTCGTATTTAACTAATCACAATCCATAGGAATCGGATGGCCAGTGGGTAAGGGCTTTCTTCACTTAGGGCTTAGGGCTTAGGTCCCCAAGCTTCAATTCTCAGATCTCCCTTCTGCAGGGCAATAATATTCTCCCTTCTAGTGCAAGTCCTCCTCCTCTCAGTGAGGCTAGGCAACTCCTCCTCTGGTGAGGCAATACCCTCCCCAGGCATGGGGTGCACTACAATCTCCCTTTCTAGGGTACTCTCGCTGCTCTACCCTTCGGGGTTCCGTCCTCGAGCGTTCAAAAAAAAAAAAACTAATCACAATTCGCCATGTGTATATATAATTGAAAAAAATGCTCACATCACGAATTTTGATTAATTAGATACAAAAATGCGAACATACACGGAGCATACGCAATTTTCACCCATTAATTTGTCGTTAGCCTATAGACGGAAACACAAATAAGTCTTCATCACTTAATGTGTAATTATACCTAGCAAAAAAAAAAAGTGTAATTATAAAATTATCGTGTTTTTGTCTGACTAAGGAGTATCCAAAATATTGATTTTAACCTGAATTTGAGGAGAAATTCATAAATTTCTCTCAACATATTCTAAATGAACCAAATTTCAAATAAATTAACAAGTTTTTTTTTATTTATTAAATTAAAAAAAATTAATACATGTCAAAAAGTTAAGTTCATAATCAAATACGTAATTCGAAGATTAACATATTTCAAATATGGATCTTTCATGAATGCACAATTGTAATAAATGACATTATAAAGTGCATATATAAATAGAAGACACAACATAAGTCATATTTAGTTATTGAAGTAAATAAATAAAATAAAAAATCAGACTTTCAATTTCAACACACCTGTAGCTAGACATAGGGTGTGCTTGGATAATAATTTGGTCTGCTTTGGATTTCAGCCTCAAATCTAAACCTGGGTCAAAACTTACAACTCATGGATATATGGGTATTTGAAATATCAATTCAAATAAATCAACCTAATAGCCCATAAGCAAATAATCCATCAAATCCAAATTCAAATTTTTGGCTTCTAAAATCGACGATAAAAATTCAAATTCAATTTTTTTTTCAAATATTCGCTCAAACTCAAATTTTGGCCTAAAAAATTGACTCGGGAGAAATTCAATTTCAATTTTTTTTTCTTCAAATATTCGCTCAATCTCAAATTTTTGGCTCTAAAATTAGCGGGTAAGAATAGTGTTCTTGGGTTATATCCACCCGGATCAACTAGTATTCTTGGGTAGAAAAATATGAATTATATCCAGATTTCTTCAGACTCAATCCAAATGTGATCTAGGTTTGAGTTTGAAATCAATCCAAAATCTTGTCCAAGCACACCCCATAAATAATTTTACAATTTTCCATTAAAAGCAGGGGCAAATTTAGCTTTTCACTGTTAACAGTGACTTGATGGATTAACCCTGACTTGAATGCTCATAAGAGACAAACACCTTATTTCAAGAAAAGAATAGTTCTGATATCGACCATGTCCACTAAATCATGTTGTATAAAATTAGTCACATTATTACAGAAAAATAAGAGAAATAATTATGTGATAATATGTCTGATTTTAAATCACAAAATTCACATGAACCTGATTTATATGTAAAAAAATCTTATTTCACCAATTTAACATGTCTATTCCAAGAAGGTCCCTCCTTGATTATAGTCCACATAATTATGTTCATCCCATCATCTTCTTCATTTTCTTCGTTTTCATAATGACTGGAATTATTTTTTCCAGGACCAACTATAAGTCTATAAGCTATAACTCTATAAGACTTTAGAAGATATCCGATATCAGGGACGAATGTATGAATTTTGTGTTGAGGGCGAAAATTCCAATAGTATATCGAATTACATATAAAAATTGCAAAAAAAAACAAAAAATGTTGGGGTCGCAAAATTGCAAATTTAGTCCCAAAACATTTTACGACTTGTGGGTTAGATTATTTTTCATTATTTTTTTAATTTTTTAGATATCGTAACATATTACTATTAGCGGACTAGGTCCTTCGTTTAATTTTCTTCTAATCAATGGTTAGTCAAAGGGTAATTTAGGAAGATCAAATAATTTATCATACTCCCCTATTATTAAAAAAAGCAAATTCATATAATTAGTCCCAAAATATTTTATGACTAGCGGATTAAGTCATTTTCCCAATTTTATCTCGAACACTTCTGATATGGACCGGGTCTGTAAAACACAAGAGGGGGGGTGAATTGGGTTTTAACTAAACTTGGCAACTTTTTCGAATCTTTGCAATGCAAGTGAAAGTATAAGCAATATGAACAAAGGCTAAAGCAAAACCCAATCAACAAGACAAAGGATTTATAGTGGTTCGATTCACTTAGAATCTACCTCCACTACCTTGAGCCGCACCCAAGGATTTCAAACACTTCACTAAGAAGATGCCCACACAAAGTAGGACTTTTACAATTGCCCACACAAAGTAGGACTTTACAACCAAAGGATGCCCACACAAAGTAGGACTTACAATAATAACCCTATCACTAAGAAAGGGAATTAAGAAAGGTTAAGTACAAGGTTGTTCACTCTTCTAAGTGAAAGATATAGTACCTTTGAAGCACAAACAATTTAGCTCTTGAACATATGAGGTCCACTCTTTGTCTTGCTTTTGAAAAGAATACTCTTGAATGCTTTAGATCATAAGGATGAAGAGTATTTTGCTTTGAAAGTGTTAAGACTTGATAAGATATCAATGTTTTATGTTTTTCAAAAGTCTTGGAATGATTTTCAGCTTTAGAGTATATATACATATCAAAATATGGTCGAAAATCGAGTCTCCAACGGTCAAATAACTGGCTAGTAAAAGCAGAGTTCGGTTGACCGCTCACGCACTCGGATGACCGAAGGTCACCCTCGGTTGAGCCGAAGCCAACCTCGGTCGACCGTCTAGCCACTTCGGTCGACCGACCATGCCTAAGGTCGACCGAACCTCATCAACAAATCTCTCGTTTCTCTTCGGTTGATCCGATCTTGAGCTCGGTTGACCGAACCTTTTCTGAGCCTGAGAGTGTTGATTTTTCACACGTTTTGAAATCTTTTGAAGTGTAAAAGGTTTTCCCAAAAGGTAACAAGTAAGAACACTTGAAAAACCATTTTAAAGACTTATACTTTGTAAACAAAGGCTTTTTGGATAAGGAAACTTATTTGAAACTTTTGCCTTTTGAAAACGTGTTTGTGTGCAAGCAAGACTTGAATGTAGAGAATATGTTCATGAGAGCTTTGGTTAGAGCTTTCTAAGATTGCGACTAATGACAACAAAGCTAAACTAACCAAACCTAAGTCTTCAATCTTCAATCTTGATGGATGAGCCTTGTATATATTTGAATCTTGATATCAATGGCTTTCAATGGCTTGATTGAAGTACTTAGAGCTTCCTACAAGATTTCCAATATTCTATCACAAAGATTAAGATCATTAGACACAACATCAAATGTTTGTCCAATATCAAAAACGAGTTCGTTCGCCTCTAGGGCTTACAATCTCCCCTTTTTGATTATGACAAACTTTGATGTAATAAGATAGAATATGGACAATGTAAGTACATGGAAGCATGGCAAAAGGATCTAAGAACAAATAAGTACAAAGACTAATGCTTAGAAGATACCAATTGTATACGATACCAATTGCAAAGACAAATATATGCAAAGACATAAGCACTAGCATTATAAGTTCTTTTGCCATATAAACTAGGGACTCATAGAAGAGCCCTATTTACCAACCATCCTCCTTGCCTCCTTCCTTCCATCAAAAGCAAGTTTTGAGACAAATAATATATATAAACATATAAAAGCTCCCCCTCAAAACATGCCGGGTGAAAAGATATAATATAGATAGAAACATGTTAAGAAAACTTCCTTACATATCTTTTCCCTTTTTCTACATTCAAGCTAGAAGTATGTAAAGATAACTCCCTAAATTTCTCCCCCTTTGGCATAATCAAAAAGATTTCAAACACCAAATAAAATAGACAGTTAAGAACATGGGAACATGCTAGTAAACACAGCTTGAATACATCCAACAACAAGAGTATGTAATAACCATAAAATTCTAGCACATCAACTACCGGCGGCTATTAAGTCCGCTTTGGTGGTGGAAAAGGGATACACATGCTTGTTGTGATGCTAAGACAAAAGGAGATAAGGAATAAAACTTAAAGGAACAATCTCCCCTTTTATCAAACGTACCATGTTAGCTATTTGAGATGGAAACAAGTTGAATACCAATTGTAATAGTCATATGCACATAGATACCAATTGTGAAATACATTTGAAAATATAGCTAACAAGAGTTGGAAGCAATACCATAAATACATAAGTAAAGCATATGTATTGCAACCAAAAGATTTAGAGGAAGTATAAGATGACACTTCAAGTACATCCCTCTAATAAGTTAATGGTTAGCTAAATGAGTATTTCAACTCTGGAAGCTAGACTAACCAAAAACTCTAATGAGATCACAAAGAATATGAATAACAATTGTAAAGAATATGATCTCATGTTTATTTAAGGAGAAGACATGTTAGAATATGAACTTGTATTACATGTGTGACTCCCAAAATAACTCACACATATTGGCTAAATGATATGAAAGATGAAAAACCAAGCCAACAAGTGTTAATATCTCTAAATGATGCAACATTTTAACATGATGATCAAGGATGATAAAGATCAAGCACATCATGTTAAACATATGTAAATGAGGATCAAGCACCAAAGAGATATGGTATGTGCATTCTTGAAGATATTGATACCAATTGTGATTGTGTTTGTACTTTAAGCAATTAAGATCTTATAAGTAGAACACAAGACACATTATCAAGATAAAAGAACCCATGCACATAAAAACAGAGAGTTTCAATAATCAAGTTTATGCTTTTAAATCATCATTCTTGTCAAGTTTGGAATGAACAATAAGCATTTTGACAAGCAAAATATGATGTACATAAACCATTAGCAAAAATGCACAAACTCTCTTTGTCTTACAAAGACTAGAAGTATATCCTAAACTACTTGCACTAACAATCCACAAAGTGATCATGCAAGTTGAAAATTGAATGAGCAAATACTTCTTAGCCATTTAACTAAACTCATCATAAAGG
The DNA here is from genome assembly GCA_026122235.1 of Vinca minor. NCBI lineage: Eukaryota > Viridiplantae > Streptophyta > Magnoliopsida > Gentianales > Apocynaceae > Vinca > Vinca minor. The sequence goes on from JAOCZM010000114.1 coordinate 11,334, forward strand.
AATGTTATAGCTCATAAGGATCAAAAAACAACATAATGACCACTAATCAAAGGATGAGTTAAGCCCTTTGTACCTCAACGCTCTTTGAGCTTGGACTTCTTACCATTTTGGTAGATCTTATTTATCAACAAGTCCATTGAGGCCTTTTGTGTGATCACTTTCATTGATCATCACAATTTTGTAATCCTTAGCATTTGACTCTTTTCTTGGAGTCTTAGCTCACTTGTGCCATTCCTTGTAGTTCATATCTTCTTCTTGAAGGATAGAACTCTTTGTTACCTACAAGGAATTCTTGATAACAAATTTGGTACCTTTTTAAAGGTCCTTCATGATTAGCTCAATATCATTAAGTAACACATATATGCTTAAGGATCATGGTTATCAAAAACCAAAACAACTAGATAGATTCTTAAATGAATATGACATAACAAAACAAGAATCAATCAAGTTGCATATGCTACATCTCATAGATACCTTAGCTCAATAGACATGAATAAACAAGAGCATACTAAAGGTCATCTATATAATTAATGAATTCAAGCATGTGAGATGCAACATTTATATAAGAGCAAGCATGTATATATATCAAAAACACTTAACTCATTAATCAAAGTGTTATGAGAAGGTGATTTTGATACCTTTGCTTTCTTACCAAGTGATGAAGACATTGGATTGACACTTTGGCTCTTGTCATCACTTGATGCTTTGCTCTTTGTATCTAAGCAACTTGGTTCTCCAATTGATTAACATTTGAGCTTTGAGAATCCAAGTGTTAAGGAGTGCTTTTGAATTTCTTCCTTTGGCACATCTCCTTTAACTTCTCCCCAATGCCACTTCTTTTTTTTGAATCAAGTCCATTGAAGCTTTGTGGCATTCATCTAACTTATTAGAACCTATAAGATCAAGGGAGGAGTAGCTTTTGGTACCCACTTTTGTTTGGGTCCACGAGGGTTAGTTGAAATACGTTTAACTTTCCAAATAGTTTTTACCCCCCTTTTCAATCTTCTTCTTAACATGGCATCTAGCATTGGTATGACCATGTTTACCACAATATGTGCAACAAATGTGTGGCTTAGAAGATTTGTGAACATGCTCATAATATCTATTTTGCCTATGTGAGGAACTAGCATGCACAAAGTTATTCTTAGGCAACTTAGAAAAGCTAGCATGATCAAAGTGATTAGCATTATAACCAAGACCATGTTTAACATTTGAAGCACGTTGCATATCAAGAATATGATCAAGCTTTTTTTGTTCCTTTGGAGAACTTGTCAACAAGTGATGTAAGCTCAACAACTTTGATTTTCAAACTATCAAATTCAACAAGTTGACATTCAAGAGATGACATTTTATCACATGCTTCTATGTATTGTAATGAAGATGTTTTGCAAGTAGTAATGAGATTTTCATTTTCATATTTCAAGCATTTAACATCATCACACAATTTTTCATTTTCATTAATCAACTTTGATCTTTCATCAAGCAAGGATTCAATTTTAAGCTTCATCTCTTTGTTTTGCTTTGCACATTTTTTCATTTGCTCATACATATCATATAAAAGCTCATTAGGATCTTCCTCATCATCATCATCATTAGAATATGAAGGGGAGGGAGAAAGATGTACCTCATTACCAAAAGCCATGAAGCAAACATTTGAGTTTTCCTCTCCTTCTTCATTTTCTCTCTCATCTTGATCCCATGTGCATAGCATGCCCTTTCGCATTCTTTGATTTGAAGAATTTTTTTCTTTTTTGTCTTCCTTGAGGCCCTTTGCTTTGGCGGTTGGGCAATTTCCTAAGAGATGTTGATTGCTTCCACACTCATAGCATTCCATCCCATTAGGATTTAGTTCTCTTCTATTTTGATGGAATTTTCTTCCTTTCCCAGGGAAAACATCTTTTTCATTCGCTTTTACCATTAAATCCATAGTCTCATCATCTACATTGATGTCTTCTTCATCACTTGAATCATTGGAATCATCAACATCAAGAATAGCCTTTAAAGCACCACTCACTTTTGCCCTTTCAAGATGCTCATTCTTTTTTGTGTGTGAGCTCATAAGTGAGAAGAGAACCAATAAGCTCCTCCAGTAGGATATGTTTTCAAATCCTTGGCTTCTTCAATGACTAGAGCTTTTCCTTCCCAACTTTTGGGAAGAGAGTTGAGAATCTTCCTATTTATTTCACCCAAAGTGTAATCTTTACCATATGACTTCAAACCATTTACCACATCGGTGAATCTTGTATTCATCTCATTAATTGATTCATTTGGCTCCATGGTGAATAGCTCAAACTCTCTAACTAGCAAATTCAACTTTGACTCTTTCACTTGATTTGTGCCTTCATGAGTAACTTCAAGCATTTTCCACATGGCATGAGCCGATTTGCTTCCACGAACACGGTTGTACTCATCCGGATTCAAGGCACAACTTAGAATGTTCATTGCCATATAATTTCGAGTCATTTTCTTGGACTCAACTTCATTTAGCTCATTATCCGGTTTTGACATTAAAGTACCATCAACAATCTTCAATGGAATAAAAGGACCTTCTTCAAATATATGCCATAGAGAATAATCAATGGAGCACACATATATCTTGAATCGGTTTTTCCAAGCATTATAGTTGTTTCCATCAAAGAGTGGTGGTCTATTTGTAGATGAACCCTCTTGGTAGGCTAAAGCGGAAATACCGGCCATGATCTTTACTTCTAGTGGTTAGACTAAAATTGAAGACGAGGCTCTGATACCAATTGTAAAACACAAGAGGGGGGTGAATTGGGTTTTAACTAAACTTGGCAACTTTTTCGAATCTTTGCAATGCAAGTGAAAGTATAAGCAATATGAACAAAGGCTAAAGCAAAACCCAATCAACAAGACAAAGGATTTATAGTGGTTCGATTCACTTAGAATCTACCTCCACTACCTTGAGCCGCACCCAAGGATTTCAAACACTTCACTAAGAAGATGCCCACACAAAGTAGGACTTTTACAATTGCCCACACAAAGTAGGACTTTACAACCAAAGGATGCCCACACAAAGTAGGACTTACAATAATAACCCTATCACTAAGAAAGGGAATTAAGAAAGGTTAAGTACAAGGTTGTTCACTCTTCTAAGTGAAAGATATAGTACCTTTGAAGCACAAACAATTTAGCTCTTGAACATATGAGGTCCACTCTTTGTCTTGCTTTTGAAAGAATACTCTTGAATGCTTTAGATCATAAGGATGAAGAGTATTTTGCTTTGAAAGTGTTAAGACTTGATAAGATATCAATGTTTTATGTTTTTCAAAGTCTTGGAATGATTTTCACTTTAGAGTATATATACATATCAAAATATGGCTGAAAATCGAGTCTCCAACGGTCAAATAACGGCTAGTAAAAGCGAGTTCGGTTGACCGTTCACGGACTCTCGGATGACCGAAGGTCACCTCGGTTGAGCCGAGCCTGACCTCGGTCGACCCGTCCAAGCCACTTCGGTCGACCGACCATGCCTAAGGTCGACCGAACCTCATCAACAAATCTCTCGGTTTCTCTTCGGTTGATCCGATCTTGAGCTCGGTTGACCGAACCTTTTTCGAGCTTTGAGAGTGTTGATTTTTCACACGTTTTGAAATCTTTTGAAGTGTAAAAGGTTTTCCCCAAAAGGTAACAAGTAAGAACACTTGAAAAACCATTTTAAAGACTTATACTTTGTAAACAAAGGCTTTTTGGATAAGGAAACTTATTTGAAACTTTTGCCTTTTGAAAACGTGTTTGTGTGCAAGCAAGACTTGAATGTAGAGCATATGTTCATGAGAGCTTTGGTTAGAGCTTTCTAAGATTGCGACTAATGACAACAAAGCTAAACTAACCAAACCTAAGTCTTCAATCTTCAATCTTGATGGATGAGCCTTGTATATCTTTGAATCTTGATATCAATGGCTTTCAATGGCTTGATTGAAGTACTTAGAGCTTCCTACAAGATTTCCAATATTCTATCACAAAGATTAAGATCATTAGACACAACATCAAATGTTTGTCCAATATCAAAAACAGAGTTCGTTCGCCCTTAGGGCTTACAGGGTCTACTGGACCATGCGGTCCAGATTTGGCCATATCACTGCATTTCCTTCTCTCTCCTCATTCTGCAGGGATGTGGCCTAATCTAGTCCACATGAACCCGGTACATATCAGAATTTTACTTTCATCTCTCTCTCAATGACCCGCCCCAATTTCCTCTTTCTTCCCCGCCCCAATTTCCTCCATTATTCTTCTTCCCTCCTTATCTTCCATACCCAAATCAATCAATCAATCAATCCATTCATGGAAATTCATACTCCTAATGTATCGTCGCGGCTCCTATGCGGACCCTGAAAATTCCGTACGGTGCGGGCCACGATCCCAGCCGTTGGATTTTATACTTTTTGATCCAACGACTATATCAAAATAGGGGGTATTTTAGGGATAAACTTTGCGTGTTACTTTTTGTTCCCTAGGAGAGAGAAAAGTTGCGGCTGAACAAAAACACAAGAACATGTGTTTTTGTTCACTCGCAACTTTTCTCTCTCTCTCTGCTAACATAATCGATGTGACGGTTGCGTGTTACTTTTTGTTCCCGAGGAGGAGAGAGAAAAGTTGCGGCTGAACAAAAACACATGTTCTTCTTTAGAGAACACATGTTTTTGGTTAGAGAATTCTCTAACCAAAAACATGTGTTCTCTAAAGAAGAACATGTGTTTTTGTTCACCGCAACTTTTTCTCTCTCTCCTGATAACCCAATCATTTATTTGTAAAATTACATATGAAACCTTTCATTATATAACATTTGTTTTTTATTTATTTATTATCGGCCAGCACTTTTTTCTCTCAGATCTGGACCGTTCAAAATTCCATCCAGACGAATATGATGGTTCGCAGTGCGGAACTTTCAGGCGTTCACACGAGAGCCGGGATCGCTAATGTATTGAGGCATGCCCAAAATTAACAGTCCCGGCTCAGCATGAACGCCCAAAGTTCCGCACCTGCTGAACCATCCTAGCCCTCGGATGAAATTTTGAACGGTCCAAATCTGGAGAGAGAAAAATTGCGGCTGATTTAAATAATAATAAAAAAAATAATAAAAGGGTACATATGTAATTTTACAAATAAATAATAATAATAACAGCAAAAAGTAACACGCAACCGTCACATCGATTGAGGAGAGAGAAAAACTGCGGCTGAACAAAAACACATGTTTTTTTTAGAGAACACATGTTCTTCGTTAGAAAACACATGTACTTATAACGAAGTACATGTGTTTTCTAACGAAGAACATGTGTTCTCTTAAGAAGAACACGTATTCGTGTATATTGAGGAAAGAGAAAAGTTACTTTTCAGCCGCAACTTTTCTCTCTCCTCAATATACACGAATATATGTTCTCTAACGAAGAACATGTGTTATTGTAAAAATATAAAAATACCTAAATACCCTTTTTTGATACAGTCGTTGAATTTAATACAACGGCTGGGATCGTGTCCCGCACCGTGCAGATTTTGTCGGATCCGCACTGGAGCCACGACGCAAAATTAAGGCATATATTTTCAATTGGGTTGAACCAAAGGAGTTTCCATGAATTGTAAAAAGTTCACAAATGAGTTACCATTTCTCACTCATTAAAGATAAAGATGCAAATTTTTATTGGTGTGGATCAAATGAATCTTGAAATAGTTTTAAGTTATTTTAATGCAATTATTTTTGGAAATCCTCTAAATAGATTAATGTCAGATGCAAAAGGTTTTGGTTAATTCCATGTATTCTTACTTTTTTTTTTGTTAGATTCTTTGGGATTGATTTGAGTATGGAAGATTTGAGAAAAAATCAATGAGATTTTGGAATTTTGGAGAAGAAGATTATATTTTGGGGAAGAAGGAAAAGATGAAGGGAATGAGGGATTTTGGGGGAAAAAAAGATGATGGGTGGGAAAGAATAGATATATGGGCTCCACTTGGATTGAATTTTGGTTTTGGTTTGGGTTTGAGTTTTGGCGGGAGAACATAAAAAATTGGCGGAAGAAATTCAATTTCAATTTTTTTTTAAAATAATCCTCCAATTCCAAATTTTGGCCTAAAAAATTTGGAATTTGAACATTTCCCGCCAATTTTAGAGGCCAAAATTTGGAATTGAACGATTATTTGAAGAAAAATTTTGAATTTAAATTGCTCTCAGCCAATTTTTAGTTTCTCGCCCTAAATTCAAACCCAAACCCAAAACCAAATCCAAACCCAAACCAAAACCCAATTTAAGTGGAGCCTTAATCTTTAGAGAATTTATGTTGGGAAATTGATCCATGTGTTCTTTCTAATTCTATATCAAAAACTAACAACATATGTAAATGATATAGTATATTTTTTCAAATGACAGTTGTCAATCGCATTATTACAGTACGCGCTTAATGAAAATTTGGTGCAATAGGACAATGATATTTTTCAATATTTCATATTTTTTACAAAAATAGTTCACTTACGATTGAAAATGTTTTGAAACACCAAACACTCATTCTCTTATCCTTAAGTAGAAAATATGCGACATTTGTTAGATTTTTTTTTTCTTTTTTTGTGTGGAATTGTTAGATATTTTCTTATGAATTCCTTTCTGATTAGCTGGTCCTTGAGACAAAAAAACGCTACTTGGTTTGAGTTTAATATTTTGATCTCAGTCTCAAAATTAAATCAGATTTTGAATGATTTAATACTTCAAATTTTATTCTCAGACTCAATTCAAAACTGATTTGGATATGAGTTTGAATCTCAAATCAGACCAAACCCAATCCAAACATATATTGTAAAGGATATCTTAGTTGTCTTAGATTTTTTTTTTTTTTTTTCCATTTTATATACTCACACCGTTCCAAAATAAGGTTAACATTAGAATTTCGAAATTTTTCCAAAATAAGATTAACATTTTCTTAACATTTGGATTATCAATGACATTTTTATCCTCTTTTTACATTTTTCTTTTAACCATAATTTCTATTTCCAAGAAGTAATTAATGAGAATATATTAGTCTTTTACCTTTGATTCTCATTGTTTAAAAAAAAATATCTTAATCTATGTAAAAATTGAGATGTTAATGTTATTTTAGAATGGAGGGAGTATCAATGATTCAGTGCCCTCTAATATCTTCTGATTCTCGGAGCTTCTTCCCATGCATGTGAACGGTAAAGAGTGAAGAGAGTATGTCACATGGCAGTCCGGATCCTATACGGAATAGCAAAATTTTTGCAACGCTTTGAAACAATTTGAATCGATCGATAGTTTTAATAGATTTACAGAAAGAAAAGTTACTACTTTGACTTAAAAAATAAAAAAATAAAATTTTTTTTTCTCTCCAAATATGGATCGTTCAAAGTCTATCATACGATAGTCCAGATTGTTCACACGGTGCATAATTTTTTTTGTTCCGCATAGGAGCTCGGGAGTGGTCACGTGGACCCAAAATTTTCACAAAATATAAGAATATATTTAGGGGTAAAAAAGTGCTCACTACTTCTAAATTATCTCGGATTTTGGTTTTTGACACTCAACTAAAAAAGTCAAGTGCTTGACCCTGAACTTTTTTAAAGTATCAATGTTTCACTTTTCATCCAATTTTTCCGTTAAATAATAACGGAAGGTACATATGTGACACTCGCATGATAAAAATGTGGGCAAAATTGACAAAATTAATTAATATTTAAAAAAATTAATTAGAAAATAGAAAATCCTACCAAATCTTCTTAACCCTCCCTAATTTTCTTAACATCCCAAAATTAGGAAACCCTAAATCCTTGAAAAGAAAATGTGATCTCTAATTGAAAATTGATTAATTTTTTTTGATAAATGAGTAAATAGTATTTTCAATTTTCAGCAAATTTTTTTTGAAAATCATGCTTAGGTTGTTATGGGACACGATGAAGACATTGGATATCTTTTTTGCTCAAAACTAAGTTAAAAAACTCGATATAATTAGTTACAGTTTTCATGGAGTTTAACATAATTTTATGGAAGTCATCCTTAAGTTATATAGCAAAAAAAAAAAAAAAAATTGCTTAAGTTGTTTCTAATTAATTTGTTTAAAGATTAATTTATTTTGTCAAATTTGTCCCCCATTTTTATCATGTAAGTGTCACATAGGTACATTCCGTTATTATTTAACGGAGAAATTAGATGGAAGGGGAATCATTGCTACTTCAAAAAAGTTCAGGGTCAAGCACTTGATATTTTTTAATTGAGGGTCAAAAATTAAATTTCGAGATGATTTAGGTACCCATATAGTTATTGTCGTAAATTTCAAAAAAAAAAAAAAAATAGAGGGCGAGATATATTTATTTCTGGAAAAATAAATTATTTCTATTAAAAATTGACATTTAAAAAAATATTAGAGGCGACCCCATTAGATGAGCCATTCCTAGTGAGAGAGAGAGAGAGAGAGAGTTGTTCCTTCCACCTATGCCATGCTCTAGAAGGGAATGAGAATTATTAAAGTTTTTTTTTTCCTCTGGTAAAGAAAATTATTAAAGTTAAAGTTAGTGATGTACTCAGAGGACCGCACATTAAACAAGCTCTCATAATAAACCTCCAACCATGTCTATATAATTCAATCATCTTGCACCAACTTTTTATCTTCACACACATGGTGGGCATTATATATATATATATATATATATATATATATATATATATATATATATATATATATACTAAAGCTCGATCATGTATTTGGGAGTCGGATTTTATCACACCCATTATAGATTTTTTTTCCAATCTAAGTTTCTACCATCTCTAAGCGCAGTCTATAAAACTTTCTCGTGAAAACCTTCTAAAGTTAAAGGTTTAAAAGCAACTTGTACTAATCCAATATGAACATATTTATGTCCTGAGTACCTATAAGGTGAAATATCATTTTCATTTAATAAATGAATTATCATTTCTTCATTAGTCAAAGAAATAGATTCTAATGGCTTCTATGCTAAAGCATAATCTGTAATTTATTCCATGTATCTTTGGTGGCTTAGAGATCCCGACCCCTCGATGGTATCGAGCCATGGAGTTTTAAGAAGTTTATTATGAAGTTCATAGTTCAACATAAGTTTTATGCAATGAACAATAAGTTCAAAAAACATAATGAATAGAAAACCTCTTGTTAAAAAGCAAAGTATTACTCAAGAATCGATTTACCTCGAATTTAGATCTATTAAATAGATGGACAATCCCTAAGATTGAAACCAGAAACAATTTATCAATTGGGTACTTTTGAAAAATTAGGTTTAAAGCAGTTGTTAAAACAATCGAAGAATCTATTTCTTTGACTAATGAAGAAATGATAATTCATTTATTAAATGAAAATGATATTTCACCTTATAGGTACTACGGGACATAAATATGTTCATATTGGATTAGTACAAGTTGCTTTTAAACCTTTAACTTTAGAAGGTTTACAGAAAGTTTTATAGACTGCCTTAAGAGATGGTAGAAACTTAGATTGGAAAAAAATCTATAATGGGTGTGATAAAATCGATCGGCACATGGACCGAGTTTATTTTAATGTTCATCCAAATTTACAATTATCTTTAGCGATGATAATCTACTTGATGCTTTAACATTAAATGTTAAGACTCATGGGTATAATTATGCTCTGGATCGGAAATTATATGTGTTTGTTATAGGATTTATTATAAACCTTTATATACCTTAAATCCTATGTGTAAATTGGTGATAAACCAAAAAAATGAAACAATTATAATTGAAACTAATTTTAGTAGATCCGATATAACTACTAGAAGAGCGATTAAATGGGAAGAAATAACTTTTCTGAAAATTGGACAATAGAAAGAGCAATGAAACCTCAACTCATGTACTGAGACAAATTTATTGAATGTAGTTCGAGACTCTGAAGGATCCGTGACATTAAATTTTGGTGATCATAATCGGTTAAGAAATACTTCTACAACCTCTACACCAAGATCTGCAAGATCTTATAGATCTTTATTTCTCCATTAGATCCGGATATACACGGACCTTCAAGAATTTTTGAAGAAATTCTGTACCATCTAGGTTATCCACTTCTTATATCGGAGAAGATATAAAAGATAATGGTAGTAATGATTCTATCAAAGATAATAAAATTGATGGATTAAAATTACATGATGATGATATTTCTAAGAGGTTATACTTTGAAAAGAAAAGAGATATAGAGACTATGTCTCAAATGAGTTACAATTTTGGTAATGGATAGTACAACTAAAATTGATTTTAGTTTTGGCTCAGAAGCCAGGAAAACAATTATGAATGAATTTAAAGATTCCAAATGGAATAGTTTTAGAACATGGTTCTTTAATAATTTTGATAAAATTAGACAAAAAGGAATTTCAAAAAGAATTTTATGAATTCCGTGAAATCCACAATGAAATAATATATTTTGTTCCTTGGTTTTATTCAACCTATATATTTGATTATATCAATGTTATTGAAAGGAATTATAAATTATTAAATGGTAATATAATAAAGGATGTTTACCCTCCTTTGAAATCTTTTAAGGTAGAAAATTGTGATTTTTCTAGCTTTATCTAAATTGATAGAAGATGATACTTTAAGTATTACTTGCTAAACAAATAAATTCCCTTATAGGGACAGACATAATTTTGCTAATTTAAATTTAAACATATTAGGAGAACAAATGCTCTCTTTACATAAGAAAATTGATAATATTATAACACTTATTAATAGTTCTACAATCATGGTAAAACCGAGAAAATGTTGAACCTATTAAAGATAGAAACTAATTTACTGAGGGTCCTCACGAAATTAGTAATTTCAAGACAAAAAAGTCTTCAAAATGGGAAAAAGATGTAAGCCGAAAAGTTAGTTTGAAATTCTAAAAGAAAAATTTGAGTTTAAATACTTTCGAGTGATGAGGAAATTAATCCTTTTGGTCAAGAATCGGATGATTCGATAATAATATTAATGCTATTATAGATGAAAAAATGGGCTAGAAAACACTGTGCAAAGGTTATTCTATTATAGTAAGCCATCACCTATGGACACTCTTAATGAAGAGGATAATTTTCGACTTAATAATAGCTATAGTGGTAAACATATCTATGAATGGAACATAGATAATTTTCACTCAAAAACAAGTTTATAGTCATATGCATAGAATGCTTATGTATTCTACTATTTGTAAGAATGATGGTATCTCGATCTTAATATTGCAAAGATGATAGTTGCGGGATTTACGGGCCAACTTAAAGGTTGGTGGGATAATTATTTAAAACCTGAAGCTAAGGAAGGTATTTTAAGAACTGTCAAAATAGAAAATGGTGAAACCAAAGAAAATGCTGTTTATACACTTGTGATTCAGATTATTGAACACTTTACAGGAACATTTTCTGATAATTATGATACTGTAAGGACTTTATTACAAAACCTTAGGTGTAAAACACTTACTGATTTTAGATGGTATAAAGATACTTTTCTAAATAGAGTTTTAGAACTCCCAGAGAGTGATAGTACTCATTGGAAGGCCAAATTTATTGATGGTCTACCTCATTTATTTGCGGAGAGAATTCGTAAAGTTTTGAAAGGTAATAAACCTACAATTCCTTATAATGAATTTACTTATGGTAAACTTATAGGAGTTTGTACACAAGAAGGATTAAATCTGTGTAATGAAATAAAATTGAATCAACAATTGAAAAACCAAAAGATTGTTGAAAGAAAACAATTAGGAGAATTTTGTGGTCAATTTGGAATGGATTTACCTGCTTATAATAGGGCTAAAGGTAAAAAAGAAAATTGTTGATAAACAACCTTTTTTATAGAAAGAAAAAAAAGGAAGTACTCTAAGAAAAAAATTAGAGGACAAGGGTGATAGAAAGGAAAAAAGGAAATCCTTTAGGAAGCAAAAAGATTATAATAAGAAAAAAAGACAAAATAATTATGCTGCAATAAATGTAAGAAAGTTGGTCATATTGCAAAGAATTGTTGGACCAAGAAAGAGATTAAAAAATCTAGAGTTGGATAATTTAGATCCTAATGAAATTAAGGATAGAATATCCAAGTTATTCTTAGAATCGATTGATAGTTCGAACAAAGTGATAATAGTTTAGATATCATAGAAAGTGACTACTATAGTAGTACTAGTGATTACGAATGTGAACACTTGTCAAATAGGGCAATCTTGTGTGAAACCCAAACAAGATGAATATTTGTATAAGATGTTATCACAGTTTCAAGAAAAAGATCATCATATCAATGTTTTAGAAGCTGATCATTGGATTGATTTGTTAAAAACAATTAAGGATCCAGAATTAAGGTTAAAAATTATAGATCAAATGGGTAATACACCTAGTACTTCTAAGGTTATACCTAAAAAGGAAGAGCAATTTAATGTTGATAAGTATAAAGAAGATTATACTATGTCTGAAATTCATAAAATGATATCTGATAGAACTGTTAAGGAAAAACCAACTTCGGTTAAGGATATTATCAAAGAGATTGATAATTTGAAAATTGAGATTAAATCTTTAAAAAAGAAAAATTTAGAAAATGATACTAGGATTTCTAATTTAGAAACCTTATACATACTTGATAAAAATGATAAAGAAAATAAAAAAGGGAAGGACAAAGTTTCTGAAAAAACTTCTCTTAAAATTGAAGAAATTGAAGAAAAAGAAGAATTTTTACAAGTTCTTGAATTTGTTACTTTACAAAAATGGCATATTAAAATTACTTTATTGATAGGTAATTATTATTCTCGGGAATTTCTTTGCATTAGTTGATAGTGGTGCAGATTTGAATGTTATTCAAGAAGGGGTAATACCTACAAAATATTTTGAAAAAACCACTCATAATATAAGACATGCAGGTGGTGAAAGAATGGATATAAAATATAAGTTATCCAAATCTTTAGTTTGTAATGATGGTAAATGTATACCAATGAGTTTCTTATTAACTAAGAATAAGTTGTCAGTTCCTGTGATACTAGGACAACCATTCATTAATAAAATTTATCCTTTTAGATGGATAGATAGAGAAAAAATTATTGCTACTTATAAAGATGAACCAATTACTTTCAAGTTTATAACTAGACCTTTTACTAAGGTATTGAATAATTTATATAATGAATTAATGTGCAAAGAAAATCAATTAGGATTTTTGAAATATGAAGTTAATATGCTTACTATTGAAGAAAAATTGGATAATCCTAAATTAAAGGAAAAGATAGTTAATATAACTAATCAGTTTGCCTTAGAAATTTGTAATGATCATCCTAATGCTTTTTGGGATAGAAAAAAACATATTGTTAGTTTACCTTATGAGGAAAACTTTAATGAGGAAAATATTCCTACAAAGGCTAGACCTTGTCAGATGAATTCAGAATATTTGAATTTATGCAAAAAAAGAGATTGATAATTTACTAGAAAGAAAAAATTATAGGAGTTTCTAATTCACCTTGGTCTTGTACGGCTTTTTATGTTAACAAACATTACGAAATAGAAAGAGGAGTACCAAGATTGGTAATAAATTATAAACCTTTAAATAAGGTATTGAAATGGGTAAGATATCCCAATCCTAATAAAAAAGATTTATTAGATAGATTATATAATGCTTTGATATTTTCCAAATTTGATTTAAAATCAGGATATTGGCAAATACAAATAGAACCTAAGGATAGGTATAAAACTGCCTTTAATGTACCTTTTGGACAATATGAATGGTATGTTATGCCTTTTGGATTAAAGAATGCTCCCTCCGATTTTTCAGAGAATCATGAATGATATTTTTATGAATTACAGTGATTTTATTATTGTTTATATTGATGATATTTTAGTCTTCTCTAAAACAATAGAAGATCATTTTAAACATTTAGAAATATTTAAAAAATTAGTTATAGCTAATGGATTAGTAATATCTAAGCCAAAAATGATTTTATTTCAAACTAAGATTAGATTCTTAGGTCATAACATTGAAAAGGGAGAAATTATTCCTATCAACAGGAGTATAGAATTTGGATCAAAATTCCCAGATATAATAACTGATAAAACACAATTACAGAGATTTTTAGGAAGTTTAAATTACATCCTACCTTATTACAAAAATTTAGCAGAAGATACTGCTATCTTATATGATAGACTAAAAAAGAATCCTAAACCTTGGACTGATAGTCATACAAAAGTTATACAAAAGATTAAGGATAAAGTTAAGACTTTGCCTTGCTTGATGATAAGTAATCCCAACTGGGATAAGATTATAGAAACAGATGCCTCAGATGTAGGGTATGGAGGAATCTTGAAACAGGTTGACCCTGAAAGCAGAAATGAAAATCTTATTAGATTTCATTCAGGTAAATGGAATAATTCTCAAAAGAATTATGCTACTATTGCAAAAGAAATACTTGCAATTGTTAAATGTGTATTAAAATTTCAAGATGATTTATATAATCAAAAAATTTATCATAAAAAGCGATTGTCAATCGGCTAAATATATGTTTAATAAAGATTTTAAACATGATGTTTCTAAAGCAGATGTTTGCTAGATGGCAAGCTAATTTAGCTCCATTTGATTTTGAAGTGGTGTATAAAAAAAGGGACGGGGATAATAGTCTACTGATTTTTTGACAAGAGAATATTTATGATTCATTTAAATGATATTGTTCAAGATATGTATTTTGAAAAATGGTTAAATGAATGTGTTTCATATGAAGATTATATAGATAACACTATTTGGAAAAATAATATTGATTTAAAGTGTTATGAACAACTTTGATGAGGTTATGCAAGAAAATATAGAAACTATGTATCAAATACAAGAATTAGAAAAAGAAATATTTTTACGAAAAAAAATGGAAATAGATATAAATCTATTTGATGACCCTTATAATATTAATAGTCATGTTGATCCTTATAGAATTGATAAACATATTAATAATCATGTAACACCAATATTTGAACTAATATTTGATGATCCTTATAGTTGGATATATGATAAACATCACGATGGTTTGGTTTTATGCATATTCTGCTTGATGCGGTCATGTCGGGTTCAGGAAATTCCTCTTATAGAGGAAGAGGAGGTCGTGGAAGAGGTTACGATAGAATCTTAGCACAACATGGAAATAAGAAGTTAATAGCTTCTAATATCTCTGGTTTATCCAAAGATGATGATGAAATTCAACAATTCGGGGCTTGGAAGAAAGCTCAGAAGAAGGAATTAGCGGTTCTCTTTGCTCAGTCTTCGCTAGAATTCTAGAGGAAGGAAAATCTAAAGATGAGTTAATGGTTAAAAAACTTTGAGGAAAGAGTTATTTTACTCTTGAATAATGAAGATAAAAGATGGGAAGATCAGCACTGGACTCTTTATGAGAGATATCTTAATAATCTGGGATATCAGTGAGAGGTTTATAAATCTCAACAATTTTATGAGATGATACTCTCTAATCATGGTTGTGAATTTAGTCATTTCTACGGGGACTAATAAAGAAGTTTATAATTTCTCGAAAAATTATAATCAAAAAAGGTAATAACCATTGAAGAATGGGGTATATCTCCGTTTAGAGAAAAGGTAGTCTTTGTTAAAGACATCCAAATGAAATGCAATTATTGGGATTATATCGAAGCTTTTGATAGAGTTTTCTTATATGAAAATGGAAAGAAAAAGTCATACTTGGTTTATTAAGATTTGTTCGAAGTTTATAACAAACCCTATTCCGGGGATGGTTAGCAGATTGGTGGCAATTTTATGGTGCCTCGGGAAGATATTCTTCCATTATTATTCAAAAGAATATTACCAAGAATGGTGTGAAGTTACACCAAGAAAATCGAATTTATAATACGAGGATATTATCGGATAGGGTTTCTTTATGGAATTCTCAATCCCTTATATTTGGAGAAATGATCCAGTTGTTGGTTATAATAAAAACAACTTATTATGTCTTAAAAGATGTTCATATACAAGGTTTTGGGACACTATGATGAAAGAAGATTCTCATACTAAACAATTAAATTGTCATGATACCTTGGAATTGATAAGACAAAGGTTAGATGTTTATAACGAGAAAAAGATTCAAGAAAATCTCGAGATGAAATTTGGACAAAAAGCAACTATGACAAAGCAGAAATAATTGCCCAACATATGGAAAAAATTAGAGCAAGCTCTAAAAGAAAAAAGAATATATTGAACAAGAAGAAAATTCTAATAGAAGTGATAGCTCGATGATATCTTCAAAGCAGATTCAAAGAATTGGAAGATTTCCAAGATTCGCAAGATCGAATGATTTGGATTTGAATATCAAAGATGTCTTTGGCAAGTGCACAAGAATTATTATTGACAAGATTGGAATCAGCTAAAAGCAAAGGAAAGGAGAAGATTTCTCGGGATAAGTAAGAATATTTACTTTTAAGAAAGAAGTTAAAATACTTTACCGACAGGATTAGATGCTGTCTACTTTAACTTTTATAAAGAAGCTTTTAAAAAGCAGTGTAATAATATAGTTTACTGTTGTTTAAGTAGATTGTATTTTATTTGAAGTCCGCAGACTCCTATAAGAAGGCGGATATGTTTTAGTTAATGGCTAAGCTTTTTCTTACCTATTCTCTCTCTCTGTAAAACTCTTATATCAATAATATCTTTGAAGTTTGCTGTACAAAGAGGCTTTCGCATTTTAATTTTGTAAGTCTTTTTATTTTTTGTATTTTATTTTTATTTTTATTTTACTTTCATTTATGTTTAGCCTTATAGGCTAAATTATCTTATGTTGAATTATGGCTGATTAATAAATAACTTGAAAATTCATGATGAAGATGTCTTAGGACTAGGGGTTTTAGAAATGCGGCGTTATGGTTAGAATATGAATAAAGTCACGGAAGTTATGTTCGGGGAAAGAATGGCCGAACTTCTTGTTAGCTCTGTTAACCCTAGATAAGCAGTTGAGAGGATAAAGGCGTTAGGGTGTTAAAGGCGAGGTTTAGTAGGTCATTAGGGATTACGAAATGAGCTCCCATGCTAAAGCATAATCCGTAATTTATTCCATGTATCTTTGGTGGCTTAGAGATCGACCGAGTGGTATCTAAGCCACGACATACATGGAATAAATTACAGTTATGCTTTTAGCATGAAAGCCATTTCGAGCTCTATGATCACTAAAGCCTCGCCTTAACACCACTAGCGCCTCTATCTCTAACGGCCTATCGAGTTCACGAGCTTAACGACGAAGTTCGGCCGTTCTTTGCTGAACATAACTCGTACTTATTCATATTCTAACCATAGCGCGATTTCTTGAAAACCCTGAGTCCTAAGACATCTTCGTCATGAATTTTCAAGTTATTTATTAATCGACCATAATTCAACATAAGATAATTTAGCCTATAAAGACTAAACATAAATGAAAAGTAAAATAAAAATAAAAAATAAAATACAAAAAAATAAAAAGACTTACAAAGAAATTAAAATGCGAAAAGCCTCTTTATGCGACAAACTTCAAAGATATTATTGATATAAGAGTTTTACAGAGAGAGAGAATAGGTAAGAAAAAGCTAGCCATTAACTAAAACATATCCGCTTCTTATAGAGTCCATGACTTCAAATAAAATACAATCTACTTAAACAACGATAAAACTATATTATTACATCTGCTTTAAAAGCTTCTTTATAAAAGTTAAAGTAGACGACATCTAATCTCGCTCGGTAAAGTATTTTAACTTCTTTCTTAAAAGTAAATATTCTTACTTATCGAAAAATCTTCTCTTTCCTTTGCTTTTCAGCGATTTCGATCTTGTCAATGATAATTCTTGTGCACTTGCCACGACACATCTTTGATATTCAAATCAAATCATTTGGATCTTGAGAATCTTTGAAATCTTCCAATTCTTTGAATCATTTGAAGATATCATTGAGCTATCACTTCTGTAGAATTTTCTTCTTGTTATAATTCTTTTTCTTTGGAAAGCTTTGCTCTAAATTTTCCATATGTTGGGCAGTATCTGCGCCTTTGTCATAGTTGCTTTTTGTCAAATTTCATGCTGGAGATTTTCTTGAATCTTTTCTCGTTATAAACATCTGACTTTGATCTTATCAATTCCAGTATCATGACAATTTAATTGTTTAGTATGAGAATCTTTCATCATAGTGTCCCAAAACACTCGTATATGAACATCTTTAAGACATAATAAGTTGTTTTTATTATAACCAACAAAGCTGATCATTTCTCCAAATATAAGGGATTGAGAAATTCCATAAAGAAACCTATCCGATAATATCCTGTATTATAAATTCGGATTTTCTGTAACTTCACACCACTTCGTAATATTTCTTTGAATAATAATGGAAGAATATCTTCCCGAGGCACCATAAAATCTGCCACCAACTGCTAACCATCCCGAATAGTTTGTTATAAACTTCCGAACAAATCTTAATAAACCAAGATGACTTTCTTTCCATTTACATATAGAAAAGCTCTATCAAAAAGCTCTGGATATAATCCCAATAATCGCATTTACTGGATGTCTTTAACAAAGACTTCCTTTCTCTAAACGAGATATACCCCATTCTTCAATGGTTATTACCTTTTTGATTATAATTTTCGTAGAAATTATAAACCTTTATTAGTCCTGTAAGTAATAAGTCACAATATGAAAATGTCATCACTCTTTCGTCCGAGGTACTCAAACATCTAACAGATCTCAGGTGAGTATCTCTCGTAAGAAGTCGGCTGATCTTCCGTCTTTGTCATTTCGTTGTTCAGGCCGTGGTTGCAACCCGTTAACTCATCTTGCTCGCCCTCTATTCTGGCGAAGCGGCGACTAAGCTAACTTACTTCTTTCTTCTTGAGCTTTTCAGCCGTTTCATCGTCGCTCTTTGAACAAACGAAGATGACGAAGCTATTAGCTCTTATTCCATGTTCTTCTATCGAAACCTCTTTCCGCGACATATGCCTCTATAAGAAGGAACTGCCGTGCTGACGTAGCTTTATCGACAAAACCGTAAAGCCCGTCATCCGAATATGTTTATAAAATATCATTATGAGATAAATCAAAATATATAACTATAAAAAATCAGCTATATTGGTATTACATGATTATTAACATGTTGCCGAGTACTATGAGAGATCAACGCTGACTGTAGTATTATAAGGTCATCAAATAGATTCATATCTATTTCACGTTTTTCGAAAGATGTTTCTTTTTCTAATTGCAGCATTTGATTACATAGTCTGCTGCCTGTTCTTGCATAACCTACGTCAGGGTTTTCACTAGCACCCCAAATCAATATCATTTTCTTAATAGTGTTATCTATATAATGCTTTCATATGAAAGCTACATTCATTTAACCATGCTCAAATCACGTATCTTGAAACGATATGATCCTTTTTGATAGGCTGATAAAGCATGTTAGTAATCGCGTAGTGCAGTATATGATTCTTATAGTTATATATTTGATGATCACTTATAGTGGATATATGATAAACATCGATGGTGGTTTTATGCATATTCTCACGATGCGGTCATGTCGGAGTTGCAGGAAATTCCTCTTATAGAGGAAGAGGAGGTCGATGGAAGAAGAGTTACGATAGAATCTTAGCATAACATGGAAATAAGAAGTTAATAGCTTCTAATATCTACGGTTTATCCAAAGATGATGATGAAATTCAACAATTCGGGGGCTTGGAAAAAAAAGCTCGAGAAGAAAAAGAAGGAGTTAGCGGTTCTCTTGCTCCGTCTTTCGCTAGAATTCTAGAGGAAGGAAAATCTAAAGATGAGCTAATGGTTAAAAAACTATGAGGAAAAGAGTTATTTTACTCTTGAATAATGAGGATAAAAGATGGGAAGATCGACTACTGGACTCTGCATGAGAGATACCTTAATGTCACAGGGATATCCAGCGAGAGGTTTATAAATCTCAACAAGTTTATGAGATGATACTCTCTAATCATGGTTGTGAATTTAGTCACTTTACGAGGGACTAATAAAGAAGTTTATAATTTCTCAAAAATTATAATCAAAAAGGTAATAACCATTGAAGAATGGGGTATATCTCCGTTTAGAGAAAAAGGCAGTCTTTGTTAAAGACATCCAAATAAAATGCAATTATTGGGATTATATCGAAGCTTTTGATAGAGTTTTCTTATACGAAAATGGAAAGAAAAGTCATACTTGGTTCATTAAGATTTGCTCAGAAGTTTATAACAAACCAATTCCAGGTTGGTTAACAGATTGGTGGCAATTTTATGGTGCCTCAGAAGATATTCTTCCATTATTATTTAAAGAATATTACCAAGAATGGTGTGAAGTTACACCAAGAAAATCTGAATTTATAATACCAGGATATTATCAGATGGGTTTCTTTATGGAATTCTCAATTCCTTATATTTGGAGGAATGATCCAGTTGTTGGTTATAACAAAAACAACTTATTATGTCTTAAACGATGTTCTTATACAAGGTTTTGGGACACTATGATGAAAGAAGATTCCCATACTAAACAATTAAATTGTCATGATACCTTGGAATTAATAAAACAAAGGTTAGATGTTTATAACGAGAAAAAAATTTCAAGAAAATCTCCGGATGAAATTTGGACAAGAAGCAACTATGACAAAGGCGAGAGATAATTGCCCAACATATGGAAAAATTAGAGCAAGCTCTAAAAGAAAAAAGAATATATTGAGCAGGGAAGAAAATTCAATAGAAGTGATAGCTCAATGATATCTTCAAAGCAGATTCAAAAGAATTGGAAGATTTCCAAGATGCGCAAGATCAAATGATGTGGATTTCAATATTAAAGATGTCTTTGGCAAGTGCACAAGAATTATTATTGACAAGATTGGAATCGGCTAAAAGCAAAGGAAAGGAGAAGATTTCTCGGGATAAGTAAGAATATTTACTTTTAAGAAGAAGTTAAAAAACTTTAAGCAGCGAGGATTAGATCTTGTCTACTTTACTTTTATAAAGTAGCTTTTTAAAAAAGCGAGTGTAATAATATAGTTTCTTGTTGTTTAATTAGTTTGTATTTTATTTGAAGTCATGAGACTCTTATAAAAGAGGCGGATATGTTTTAGTTTAGATCTAAGCTTTTTCCTACCTATTCTCTCTCTCTTTGTAAAACTCTTATAAATAATATCTTTGAAGTTTCTTTGTACAAGAAGGCTTTCGCATTTTAATTTTGTAAGTTCTTTTTTAATTTTTTGTTTTGTTTTTATTTTATTTTATTTGAATTATGTTTAGCCTTATAGGCTAAATTATCTTGTGTTGAATTATGGCTGATTAATAAATAACTTGAAAATTCATGATGAAGATGTCTTAGGACTAGGGGTTTTCAAGAAATCTGGCGTTATGGTTAGAATATGAATAAGTATGGAAGTTGTGTTCGGGAAAGAATGGCAGAACTTCTTGTTAAGCTGTTAACCCAGTTAAGCCGTTGAGAGGATAAAGGCGCTAGGGTGTTAAGGCGAGGTTTAGTGGGTCATTGAGTTACGAAATGGCTTCTATGCTAAAGCATAATCTGTAATTTATTCCATGTATGCTGGTGGCTTAGAGATCCTGACCCCCTGATGGTATCAGAGCCATGGAGTTTTAAGGAGTTTATTATGAAGTTCATAATTCAACATAAGTTTTATGCAATGAACAATAAGTTCAAAAACATAATGAATAGAAAACCTCTTGTTAAAAAGCAGTATTACTCAAGAATCGGTTACCTCGGAATCTAGATCTATTAAATAGATGGACAATCCCTAAGATTGAAACCAGAACAATTTATCAATTGGGTACTTTTGAAAAATTAGGTTTAAAAGCAGTTGTTAAAACAAGTGAAGAATCTATTTCTTTGACTAATGAAGAAATGATAATTCATTTATTAAATGAAAATGATATTACACCTTATAGGTACTCACGGACATAAATATGTTCATATTGGATTAGTACAAGTTGCTTTTAAACCTTTAACTTTAGAAGGTTTACGAGAAAGTTTTATAAGCTGCCTTAAGAGATGGTAGAAACTTAGATTGGAAAAAAATCTATAATGGGTGTGATAAAATCGGCTGGCACATGGACGATTTATTTTAATGTTACATCCAAATTCTGATTATCTTTAAGCGATGATAATCTACTTGATGCTTTAACATTAAATGTTAAGACTCATGGGTATAATTATGCTCTGGATCAGAAATTATATGTGTTTGTTATAGGATTTATTATAAACCTTTATATACACTTAAATCCTATGTGTAAATTGGTGATAAACCAAAAAATGAAACGATTATAATTGAAACTAATTTTTAGTAGATGCGATATAACTACTAGAAGAGCAATTAAATGGGAAGAAATAACTTTTCACGAAAAATTGGACAATAGAAAGAGCAATGAAACCTCGACTTTATTATCTGAGACAAATTTATTAAATGTAGTTCGGACCCACTGAAGGATCTGTGACATTAAATTTTGGTGATCATAATCGGTTAAGAAATACTTCTACAACCTCTACACCAAGATCTGCTAGATCTTATAGATCTTTATCTCTCCGGTAGATCCCGAGATATACGGACCTTCAAAGAATTTTGAAGAAATTCATGTACATCCAGGTTATCCACTTCTTATATCGGGAGAAGATGTAAAAGATAATGATAGTAATGATTCTATCAAAGATAATAAAATTGATGGATTAAAATTACATGCTTTGATGATATTCTAAGAGGTTATCTTGAAAAGAAAAGAGATATAGAGACTATGTCTCAAATGAGTTACAATTTTGGTAATGGATAGTACAACTAAAATTGATTTTAGTCTTTGGCTCGGAAGTCGGAAAAACTATTATGAATGAATTTAAAGATTCGGATGGAATAGTTTTAGAACATGGTTCTTTGATAATTTTGATAAAATTAGACAAAAGGAATTTCAGAAAGAATTTTATGAATTACTGTGAAATTCATAATGAAATAATATATTTTGTTCCTTGGTTTTATTCAACCTATGTATTTGATTATATCAATGTTATTGAAAGAAATTATAAATTATTAAATGGTAATATAATAAAGGATGTTTACCCTCGCTTTGAAATCATTTAAGGTAGAAAATTGTGATTTTCTAGCTTTATCTAAATTGATAGAAGATGATACTTTAAGTATTCTTGCTAAACAAATTAATTCCCTTATAGAGATGACATAATTTTGCTAATTTAAATTTAAACATATTAGGAGAACAAATGCTCTCTTTACATAAGAAAGTTGATACTATTATCACACTTATGAATAGTTCTACAATCATGGTAAAACCCAGAAAGCTGTTGAACCTATTAAAATAGAAACTAATTCTACGAGGGTCCTCACGAAATTAGTAATTTCAAGACAAAAAAAGTCTTGAAATGGGAAAAAGATGTAAGCGAAAAGTTAGTTTGAAATTCTAAAAGAAAAATTGAGTTTAAATACTCTAAGTGATGAGGAAATAAATCCTTTTGGTCAAGAATCAAATGATTCGATAATAATATTAATGCTATTATAGATGAAAAAATGGGCTAGAAAACTTTGTACAAAGGTTATTTTATTATAGTAAGCCATCACCTATGGATACTCTTAATGAAGAGGATAATTTTCGAGCTTAATAATAGCTATAGTGAGTAAACATATCTATGAATGGAACATAGATAATTTCACTCAAAAAACAAGTTTATAGTCATATGCATAGAATGCTTATGTATTCTACTATTTGTAAGAATGATGGTAATCTTGATCTTAATATTGCAAAGATGATAGTTGCGGGATTTACGGGCCAACTTAAAGGTTGGTGGGATAATTATTTAAAACACTGAAGCTAAGGAAGGCATTTTAAGAAGCTGTCAAAATAGAAAATGGTGAAACCAAAGAAAATCTTTGTTTATACACTTTGGTGATTCAAATTATTGAACATTTTACGGGAACATTTTACGATAATTGTAATCTTGTAAGAACTTTATTACAAAACCTTAGGTGTAAAACACTTACTTGATTTTAGATGGTATAAAGATACTTTTCTAAATAGAGTTTTAGAACTCCCAGAGTGATAGTACTCATTTGGAAGGCCAAATTTATTGATGGTCTACCTCATTTATTTGCGGAAAGAATTCGTAAAGTTTTGAAAGGTAATAAACCTACAATTCCTTATAATGAATTTACTTATGGCAAACTTATAGGAGTTTGTACTCAAGAAGGATTAAATCTGTGTAATGAAATAAAATTAAATCAACAATTGAAAAAACCAAAAGATTGTTGAAAGAAAACAATTAGGAGAATTTTGTGGTCAATTTGGAATGGATTTACACCTTATAATAGGGCTAAAGGTAAAAAGAAAATTGTTGATAAACAACCTTTTTATAGAAAGAAAAAAAGGAAGTACTCTAAGAAAAAATTAGAGGACAAGGCTGATAGAAAGGAAAAAAGGAAATCCTTTAGAAAGCAAAAAAGATTATAATAAGAAAAAAGGACAAAATAATTATGCGCAATAAATGTAAGAAAGTTGGTCATATTGCAAAGAATTGTTGGACCAAGAAAGAGATTAAAAATCTAGAATTAGATAATTTAGATCCTAATGAAATTAAGGATAGAATATCTAAGTTATTCTTAGAATCAAGCGATAGTTCGAACAAAGTGATGATAGTTTAGATATCATAGAAAGTGACTATTATAGTAGCACTAGTGATTACGAATGTGAACCTTGTCGAGATAGGGCAATCTTGTGTGAAACCCAAACAAGATGAGTATTTATATAAGATGTTATCACAGTTTCAAGAGAAAGAACAATATTTACAAGTTCTAGAAGGTGATCATTTGGATTGATTTGTTAAAAACAATTAAGGATCCAGAATTAAGATTAAAAATTATAGATCAAATGGGTAATACACCTAGTACTTCTAAGGTTATACCTAAGAAAGAAGAACAATTTAATGTTGATAAATATAAAGAAGATTATACTATATACGAGATTCATAAAATGATATACGAAAAAAAGCTGTTAAAGAAAAAACCAACTTCGGTTAAGGATATTATCAAAGAAATTGATAATTTGAAAATTGAGATTAAATCTTTAAAAAAGAAAAATCTAGAAAATGATACTAGAATTTCTAATTTAGAAACCTTATACATACTTGATAAAAATGATAAGGAAATTAAAAAAGGGAAGGACAAAGTTTACGAAAAAAACTTCTCTTAAAATTGAAGAAATTGAAGAAAAAGAAGAATTTTTACAAGTTCTTGAATTTGTTACTTTACAAAAATGGCATATTAAAATTACTTTATTAATAGGTAATTATTATTCTCGGGGAATTTCTTGCATTAGTTGATAGTGGTGCGATTTGAATGTTATTCAAGAAGGGGTAATACCTACAAAATACTTTGAAAAAAACCACTCATAATATAAGACATGCAGGTGGTGAAAGAATGGATATAAAATATAAGTTATCCAAATCTTTAGTTTGTAATGATGGTAAATGTATACCAATGAGTTTCTTATTAACTAAGAATAAATTGTCGAGTTCTGTGATATTAGGACAACCATTTATTAATAAGATTTATCCTTTTAGATGGATAGATAGAGAAAAAAATTATTGCTACTTATAAAGATGAACCAATTACTTTCAAGTTTATAACTAGACCTTTTACTAAGGTATTGAATAATTTATATAATGAATTAATGTGCAAAGAAAATCAATTAGGATTTTTGAAATTTGAAGTTAATATGCTTACTCTTGAAGAAAAAATTGGATAATCCTAAATTAAAGGAAAAAAATAGTTAATATAACTAATCGGTTTGCTTTAGAAATTTGTAATGATCATCCTAATGCTTTTTGGGATAGAAAAAAAACATATTGTGAGTTTACCTTATGAGGAAAACTTTAATGAGGAAAATATTCCTACAAAGGCTAGACCTTGTCGAGATGAATTGAGAATATTTGAATTTATGCAAAAAAAAGAAATTGATAATTTACTAGAAAGAAAAAATTATAGGAGTTTCTAATTCACCTTGGTCTTGTACGGCTTTTTATGTTAATAAACATTACGAAATAGAAAGAGGAGTACCAAGATTGGTAATAAATTATAAACCTTTAAATAAGGTATTAAAATGGGTAAGATATCCCATCCACTAATAAAAAAAGATTTATTAGATAGGTTATATGATGCTTTGATATTTTCCAAATTTGATTTAAAATCGGGATATTGGCAAATACAAATAGATCCTAAGGATAGGTATAAAAGCTGCCTTTAATGTACCTTTTGGACAATATGAATGGTATGTTATGCCTTTTGGTTTAAAGAATGCTCACTCTGATTTTTGAGAGAATTATGAATGATATTTTCATGAATTATAGTGATTTTATTATTGTTTATATTGATGATATATTAGTCTTCTCTAAAAGCGATAGAAGATCATTTTAAACATTTAGAAATATTTAAAAAAATTAGTGATAACTAATGGATTAGTAATATCTAAACCAAAAAATGGCTTTATTTCAAACTAAGATTAGATTCTTAGGCCATAACATCGAAAAGGGTGAAATTATTCCTATCAATAGGAGTATAGAATTTGGATCGAAATTCCCGGATGTAATAAGCGATAAAACACAATTACAGAGATTTTTAGGAAGTTTAAATTACATCCTACCTTATTACAAAAAATCTAGCGAGAAGATACAGACTATCTTATATGATAGATTAAAAAAAGAATCTAAACCATGGGTGATAGTCATACAAGAGTTATACAAAAAAATTAAGGAGTAAAGTTAAGACTTTGCCATGCTTAATGATAAGTAATCCCAATTGGGATAAGATTATAGAAAGCAGATGCCTCGGGATGTAGGATATGGAGGAATCTTGAAAGCAAGGTTGACCACGAAAGTAGAAATGAAAATCTTATTAGATTTCATTCGGGTAAATGGAATAATTCTCAAAAGAATTATGCTACTATTACAAAAGAAATACTTGCAATTGTTAAATGTGTATTAAAATTTCAAGATGATTTATATAATCAAAAATTTATTATAAAAGATGTAGTCATCAATCGACTAAATATATGTTTAATAAAGATTTTAAACATGATGTTTCTAAACAGATGTTTGCTAGATGGCAAGCTAATTTAGCACCATTTGATTTTTGAAGTGATATATAAAAAAGGGACAGGATAATAGTCTACTTTGATTTTTTTAACAAGAGAATATTTATGATTTATTTAAATGATATTGTTCAAGATATGTATTTTGAAAAATGGTTAAATGAATGTGTTTCATATGAAGATTATATAGATAACACTATTAAGAAAAATGATATTGATTTAAAGTGTTATGAAAACCCTGATGAGGTTATGCAAGAACAAATAGAGACTATGTATCAAATATATAACTATAAGAATCATATATTGGTATTACATGATTATTAACATGTTTATCGACTCTATAGGGATCAACATGACTATTAATATTATAAGGGTCATCAAATAGATTCATATCTATTTCCATTTTTTCAGAAAATATTTCTTTTTCTAATTCCTGTATTTGATACATAGTCTCTATTTGTTCATATATATATATATGTGTGTGTGTGTGTGTGTGTGTGTGTGTCAAAGCTAAAGAGCTAAGTTTTTATAAATTGTTAAATATACAAGTATATGTTATTTAAATACTTTCATTGTCAAGTTGTATACTCAATCGTTATCTAAATTTGTCATTGATTAGATTATTAAGGTGATGTTTATATTTCTTTTTAGTGTTTCAACCCAAAAAAATACCTTATTATTAATATAAAAAGTATTATTATTATTATTATCTTACTAGTAGTATTATAAAAGGGTAATGTAATTAACAGACACTAGGGGATGCATGTGTGCACGTCAAAAATCGCGGGGTCACAAATTACAGTTAGCATCCTTAATTTGGTATACACAATTACTAAGGATTTGGACCACATTATGCATGCCTTTTAAGGAAGTGAAAAGATCATAATACCTGAATCCAATTCAAATTCAAATGTAACACTTAAAGAAAATTATAGCAAAAAATAGGCAAATTAGCAAATTTAGTTACATAACAATTTACGACTTGTAACTTAGGTCATTTTTCTCTCTTTTTTAATTTTTAAATCCTTAATCATATTATGATTCGTAACTTAAGTTCTTCGTTAATCAATGGTTAATCAACTTTTGAGCAGAGGCATTTTTGGTAGTTCACTTAAATCAACCTCTCTCCTACATCTAAACTAACACCCCCACCATCACCTACTCCGATACTATCTAGGGACGAAGTCAGAAATTTGGTGTTAGGGAAGCTGAAACCGTATGTGATATATGAAATCTACAGACTCAGTGATAAAAACGACAAAAAATTCTTGAGGCGATAAAAAAAGGCAAAAGAAAATTATCGAGGGCGAAATTGATAAAATTTTTCTAAAATACACATAAAAATTTCGATAAATAGTAGTATTTTTAAAATTTTCGAGTCTATCGCCCTGATACCATCACCCTGTCTGAAAATAGGAAAGGAATAGTAATTTTAACGGATTTTTATTATTAAAGTTCAATCCCCAAAAAACAATAATCAATTAAGATTAGTAAAAAATTAAAGGACAAAGAAAAGGATGGTGTTGAAATACATGCTGAAGCTGTTCCAGATTGATCAAATGAAGAAGAAGAAAAACAAGTTGCAGGATTATGTAAACATCAGTTTAAGTCTAGTTAATTTGTAACTCGAATTAGTTAGCAATTAGTTAGACTAGATATTTATAGTGTGCCAAATGTACAAAAATTGATTTTTTTTCATTCGATGGAGGAGAGCGGTAAGTGGAGCTGTGATTTGAATTTAGGGAAGTAACTAAAATTTTTCTTACTGTGTAAAATGATATATTTAAGGTAGAATTATATATTTTATTAGAAAAATTTTAATTTAAACAGCACTTTATATTCGAAAAGAAAAATAAACTAATTTTTTAAAAAAATTTATAAAATAAAGAAAAACTCGACTATTTTTGCGGATAGATTATTGTCACGAATTATACTTCGAAATACGTGAAACTAAACCTTATTCCTTCTGGTCCCGGGAGTAAGAAAATCAAGAATTAAAATACAGTAACTAATACATATACAAAGTCTTAGAGTTAGTGAATACAGACTGCATGCTCCTCCTGTAGCTCGTTAGCGGGACGGAGCTGGGAAGAAAAATCGATTCTTCATCAACTCAGTCAAATGAGTTTTACCGCCGATTTTTTAAGATTTGATTGAAGTTTTTGAAGTCATTAATATCATCACGCTTACAAACTGCTTTGGTGCAAAAATTGGGTGAATTTAATGACAAAAAAGATTTAGAGTCTTTAGGATTTAATTAAATTGAGAATTTATCATCAATATCATCGTAAAAAAATCAATCGAAAACGCATAAATCACTCAAAAAATTGGGCCTTCACTCAAGTATATAAAAAAATTAAAAATTTCTTGAGAGAGCCGATTTAAAAAAAATATTTATATTATTCGAATTGTTAAATATATATACTAGCATATAAAAAAATTGAAAATTGGGGAGCGCGGTAAGCTCACGCCCATCTGGGAGGGTGTCGAATCATGCGACTGAGTTGATCAAATACATGCTGAAGCCGTTCCAGATTGATCAAATGAAGGAGAAGAAAAACAAGTTGCAGGATTATGTAAACATCAGCTTTAAGTCTAGTTAATTTGTAAAATCTGATTTAGTTAGCAATTAGTTAGACTAGATATTTATAGTATGCCAGCTGTATAAAATTGGTTTTTTTCTTATTTGGGGAGTGGGAGAGGGAAGAGGGACGGGGAGGGGATATCGAACATGAGGGCGCCACGAGTTACTCGATCGAAGTCTCTCCCACTTAGACATGACCACTCTCGAAGCGTACAAAATTGGTTAAACTTTTCCTTTTCTACTAGTATAAATATCTAGATTCTAGATGTTATTCATTAATGAGAAGAGAAAAAGCTGCAATTCGTCACAAACTTATTTTTATTCATCGAGAATTAGCTTATTTAATTTTTGACGATAAAGAATCGCCTAAAATTTTATCTTTCACCTTACATAGTCTAACCATCCATTTTGTGGTGGTTTCCGGCATCTTGTGCACATGCATTAAAAAACAAAGGGTATACTTGTCATTTCATAAATTGCCCTAAAAACATTTAAAAATAAATAAAAAAGTAAAACCCACTCCTTCTTCTGCCAAACAACCCGCCGGCCATCCCCGCCCCCGCCGTCACAATCTCCGACCTGAACCCACACACACCACCGATCATCACCACAATTCTACCATCGTGGTTGTCGACGAACCAAAATCTCAACCCTCTAGATTTCACATTTTCCCCTGCAACCATCATCCACTATACAAAAATCACTTCAAAAAAAAATATCAAGAACATAAACTTAGATACACAAAGAAACCCAAAAAAAATCATAAAATACAAAGAGAGTAAAATTCGAATCAAAATATGATGATGACATTTAGGGTTGTGAAAGAGAGATTGCCAGAGCAGGAAATCTTTCTCTCGCTGCAAAATCTGAGGGTCGCCGCCATGATTATTGCTACTATTTCTTTCTCCTTTTTTTTATTCAACCACAGTCAATCAATCATCCCTGCCCTTCTCCTTTAATTTTTGCCTCTGTTTGGAAGAAAAAGGAGAAAAAAAATGAGGGATTTTGATACAAAAAGCTATGACTATGCCAGACTTTTCGTCTTCGAAACCCACTGCAGTTTTCTTGTTGATTTTCTGGTGATTTTCAGTCTGGTTCTTGTTGCTTAATGCCTTTTTTGTCAGAGATGGTGGTGATTAACGGAGATGTGGTGGTGGCCATAGCGGCGGGAGCGATGGAGAGAGAGGAAGAATGGGTTTTTTTTTTGTTTTTTTATTTTAAATATCAAATGACAATTATACCCTCATTTTTTTAGTTCATGTGCGATGCACGTGCTTAAGTTACTGGAAACCACCGCAAAATGGGTGAGATTAGGGTATGTAGGAGGAACGTAAAATTTTAAAGGGATTTTTATCTTTGAAAAAATTAATAAGAAATTTTTAGGGTAATAAAAATAAGTTGGGGACGAATATGACTGTTTTCTCTAATGAGAAAAACCCCCAAAAATTTTCCAGAATTCTCTCAATTTCTTCTCTGGTTTCATGTGGGGTCCATCCCCAATTGAGAAAACTAGAGATTGTTTTTCCCTTCTAAATCTTGGCTTTCGACTAACTCCGACTAGAAATATTAAGTGAATTTTTTATTAAACATCTACTAAATATATACAACCTTTAAAAAAACATAAATTTTAAACAAAAAAATATTCAATCCATGTTGAGCGAAATAAAACTATTTAAAAGATCTTAGTTTGCGTCACCAAAAAAGATGGGGTTCCTAAAAGTTTACAAGATGGGGTCTCAATGAGTTTGAGAATTCAGCGTCTTTCCAATTTTGACATTTTTTTTGTATTTTAAGGTATTTAATGTGTTTTTCTATTTCTTTGTATTTTAGGCGGGATAAGCACGATGAACTCGAGCAGGTCGGGTGGAGTTAGGAATATCATCTCTCCACTCCCACCTCGTCACAGGGCCAAAAATTCATCCCCACCTCCAACTTAAATCGAGAAATTCTCTCCCCAGCCTAGGGACTAAAATGGGTCAAACCTCCGATTCAGTTGGGTTCATTATCATCGTGGTTTTTATCATTAAAAAAGTCTTTTCTCAAGTCACACGATATCATCACACTTTGACAAATGCGTGAGTATTAAGATTTTGATGGTAGAATATAAGAAAATGTCTAAGATGCTCCCTTATTAATTTTATTAATCTCATTTAAGATTTATGCATTTTTCTCATTTCTCTCACATAGCATCCAATTCACCTCTTAAATATGTGTTGGAAAGTAATAATTTTACTTAATTAAGAGTATTGATGAGGAGTTTGAAAAATTGAAAAATTGGATAAAATATTATTAATACATACTTTATTTATAAAGTGAATGGTTAATTTATGATGAAATAAAAAAAATATGAGCAGATTTAATTTGAAATGGAGTAAGTATAACAAAAACTTCTTACGAGAAGGAAAAAAAAACCAAAATGGGAAATAAAATTACCAAAAGCAATAACTCATTTAATAGAGAGACCAACCACCGGTGCAATCGTTATAAACTAGAAATGTCTTTTGGATAGGGTTTTCTAACTATCTTTTTGAGTCTGCTTTTTCATTCTCGTGAGTGTATTTTCCATATGGTGGTGGGACAAATTAATGAGACTTAAACCAAACTCTTCTTATGTTCTATAAAAATAAAAAATAAAAATAAAAAGGTAGAAAAAGCTTTTCATACGGTGGTGGGATGAGGTGTCCTGCCTAACTCCGGTGTTGAAAAGATCAAATGTTAGATTAATAAGATTGATACAAGTGCAAACAGCGAATAAACTCAGGAAATGTGTTAGTAATTGTCTGTAATGGGAATGAATTGTAGCCCATACTGCTTAAAGTAGACCTTGTTGCATTGCATGTCTTATTCAGCTGCAACTGCGAAATGATGTCGGCGCAGAGCAGGGTATTGTGTGTTTTGTTCTACAACCTATGGCGAGGCTTATTATCATTTTTATTAGCCAGATTCAATCTTTAGGTCTTGAAACTTCCAATTTCAGGGTGAGTATTTCATTTATTTGAAAAGCTCTACATTTGATAGTGCCCAGGCCCAGCAGATCCCACCTCTTTCCCTCTTGTGCAGCATGCCCGTG